>JAAWXA010000007.1:13876948-13916516 GCA_038090715.1 Florisuga fusca | reverse complement strand
AAGAGACAGGATATATGTAGTCATACTTAAATATTTGGAATACAAATATTAAATGTACAAAGAAATACACTTAATATTTCTGTTCAGTATAAGAATGAAAACTCTTATATAGTGAAGTATCATTCAGGAAAGCTTTACCTTCTCAAAAAGGATTGTGGCAAATCATCCAAATAAGGTAACAAATTATGTAAATCCACTTGTTTCCTGCAGGACCAGGTACATGAGGGTCCCAACAATCTGGTGACAATGCCAGCAATTTTCAGTGATATTCATTAGAAATCATTTCAGAGACAAATCAACCAAGACATTCAGTGTTTCCAATAAGTGAGAGAGACATCCCCCTTTTTAAAAATGCCATTAAGACAGGCACCCCCAGACACTTTTGGCATGGCAGGCTTTGATAACTTTAAATTGAAAGAATACAGCTGATCATTAAACAGAATTTGGAAGATTAAATAGTTCTATGTATAACCTTAGGTACTTGAAAGCTCGTAACAAGAAAGGAATTTTTTTTTTTTTTTTTTTAGTAATCTAATTGTATTAGACTTCAGGACTTGGAATCAGGCAAACTTCAAGCAGAGGTATTTTTCAGGAGCAGCACCTGAAATCAACTTTAAAATTTTGCACGGGAAGACACCAAAATACCTTACTAAATGAGCAATCTTTTATATTACATTTTTATTTTGCAAGAAAATAAATTATACAACTTAAAAAATAAAATTCAAAAATTAAGCAGTACATCAAAATAGTTCAGCTGGACTGCCATACAGAAACTACCACCATTCAAAATTGTACAGCATTATTATCTTGGTAGTGGCACACATTCAAAATTGTAAATACCATATGTAGATAGATATTACAACTCAGGGACTCAAGTTTGCTCAACACTCCAGACTACATATAGTGTATATGACAGGAAAATTTTCATGTATTGTTTATTTCACAAATATGACCTCAAAGAACTACAAAGATAGCATCCCAGTCATCTGGATGTGGAAAGAGAGACAGAGGTGATGAATCTGCTTTCCTGGGGCTTATTTTCTTGCCCAGAGCCATGATGTTTATTCATGTCATTAGGATCATGAGCTTTGNCCACATCCAGTCTCTTTTTAAATATCTCCAGGGACGGAGAATCCACTACTTCCCTGGGCAGCCCATTCCAATGCCTGATCACCCTCTTCGTAAAGAAATTCTTTCTAATATCCAACCTAAACCTCCCCTGGCACAACTTGAGACCGTGTCCTCTTGTCTTGCTGAGAGGTGCCTGGGAAAAGAGACCAACCCACCCCTGGCTACAACCTCCTTCAGGTAGTTGTAGAGAGCAATGAGGTCTCCTCTGAGCCTCCTCTTCTCCAGGCTGAACAGCCCCAGCTCCCTCAGCCTCTCCTCATAGGATCTGTGCTCGAGTCCCTTCACCAGCCTGGTTGCCCTCCTTTGGACCTGCTCCAGGACCTCGATATCCTTCCTAAACTGAGGAGCCCTTTATAACAAGGCTCAACCAACTTTTGCTGGTATGTATTTGTTTTACAGAACATTTTCCACTACAATTTCTACTTAGAGAAGGCCTTAATTAAAAAGCAGTGTGCATAAATTTTCAATTCTTGTTCCGTTTCTGTTGCTTTGCCCATATTTCTTCACCTCTGTAGAAGATGCATTCCTGCGTGCAACATGCACTGCTCTCTGCCTGCAACCCCTGACACCTCTGTAAGGTGGCCATGCTTGTGACTTGCAAAGTGCTTTCAAGGCTTTATTACACTTAGACTAAGTGGCTTCATGTTTGTGAGTGTTGCCCTTATACATATTCATGGTGCTTTAGAGGCCATAGTAAAAAGGTACAAGAATCAGCTATGTGATGTTATGAATCACCTTCATGAAAACGTTTCCGTAAGGCAGGCACTATTGTTTATAGGGCATACCCTATGCCAGCCTAGCAGTTCACCTGCATACTCTTTGGGAAATGTAAAGTAGCTTGAACAGCTTTTACAGGGTCTGAAACCTCAGAATTATTGGAAGGTAAACCAGGTCCTGCAGTGTGGGTTATGGCATGTCAGCTGCTGTCTTCATGGTAATTTTTAACTACAGCCATTCCTATACCTGATTTACCTCCAAATCTACTGTTTCTATGACTTTGTGTGAATTTTAAAAGAGAGGATGAATATTACTCCAGCAGGATAATAACGTGTCAGTTTTGTCTACCTGCAGATTGTTAAATACATGCCTGCCACAGCCCTGTGAAGTATTACTGACTGCTTTAGATTCTCACATTGAACAGTGAATCTTTGCTGTATTTATAACAATTTGAGGTTTTCCATTTTCTGCTCATTCATTCTATTCAGAGCAAAATATTCTGGCTAAGTCTTTATTTAGCCATTTTTCCTTACATGATTACTATTGAACATACATTATGGTGTTAATAGCATTGCACATGTAAATCATTATTCCTATTGACTCATGCCTAACAGCTTTGGAATACTTTAAGTGCAGCACAGTTAACTTCAGTGAAAATTTTGTCTTGATTTGCAGTTAAGAGGAATTTTTTTCATATTGAGGTTTCTCATGTGTGTGTTTGTTGAAACTCAATATAGTAGGTGAAATGTGGAGAAGACTCTTAAAAGTAATGTGTAGAATATGCATTATAGAAATGATAATTATAATACAGTGCAGTTGGAAGAAGAGGCTCTGCATGAATACTGCTTCAGGAGTTTTGAACTGCCAGTGGCTTTTGTAGATCAGTTGGAAAAGGTGACTCTGTCTCCCCAAATTATTGCCACTTTTACAGTCAATGTACAGCTGAATTTTTCTATTATATCTGTAGTTTAGGAGTGGGAATTTACTATAAGGAGGTACACTGTATCTAGAAGACAGGGAAAATATTCTCCATAAATACAGGGGAGTTCTCAAAATTCTCAAATTTTGTAATTGATTTGGTGTTTTCTGCTGAATCCTTGCTGTAAATAAAGTCTATTAATCTATCTTCCTTGAAAACAGGCGTAAGTGAGCTCCTCACACCAAGGTTCTGTATTTTTCACTGAGCAGCTCATGTAATTCTCTGGAGTTCAGGAAAATGTCTGTTGAGCACTGTAGCACACAGAGGGCGTATAACTTTTGAAAACTGCTGCCAGCTGTCAATAAACACAACTTTATAGTGTCTCTCTGCATATGGTAATTTGGATGAATTGACAGAATTGCATAACCACATCCTGATACAGATGCTAAATTTCAAATTCATGCTCTTAAGCAGAAAAGTACTAGAAATCACCAATATAAGAGCTGTTGATTTCTACTTTATTAGAATTTATTTGCTTTAACCATAGGGACATTTTCTTTGTTTGATGTTTCTTTCTCTGTTGGTTTTTTTTTCAAGCGGCCCCAAAGTATTTTGGTGCAAATTTTGTAGTGCCATGACAGTCTGAGGGAGACACTGGAAGTGGAAAATTTCATCCTGAATTGTTCAAGTATGACAAATATATGAGCAATGGAAAATGAGATCTGTTAATGGGAACTATTTGTCACCTTTACTAGTAAGAGAGGCTTGTAATATTGCTGATGATACAGACAGAACTTTTAGTATTTAGTCACAGCATTTTTTATGTACTCAGGATGTGAAGGGTAATGCAGCTGAAAGGCTCACATGATGCTGGCTTCTGGCAGACAGGCCTTTACAGGTGTAATTAATGAAATACATTATGGCCTTTGCCATCTCCTTACTTAACCTTTATGAGAAAAATACGTTCCCTGTGGTGTAAGGACACAGATAATTATTGGTTGATAGATCAATTACATATGAACATTCATGTAAAAAACTCTTAGCTTAAAAAACAAACAAACAAAAAACAAAAAAGCCCAAACAAACCAAAAAAACCCCAAAAACCACCCAACCAACAGCCAAACAGTCTATGCATAAATATATATATATTTATGTAGTACATTAACTGCAATGTCTTAGTAAGCCCTACACCTGAGCTTGTGTTGGCTTTGTCAGTGCTTCTGACCTTAGCTTAAAATGTCTGGGATGGAAAAGGTACTGAGTATCACTGAATGTGATACTGAGGAGAAAAGAAAGCAAAATAACTCAAGTCAAAGGTGATTAATTACTTCATCCCTATTGCTCTCCTCCTGTGGCATTGGGCATTTTTTTAGGAAAGACGTGAGACCTGAGAGCCAGGAGCGGTTAGTCTGTTTTCTAATGCCAAGTGACAGTATGGGGTGGCTAGTTTGAGGTGGAATACATGTTCTTTTGGCCTTGCAGAATGGTGCAGCTGTCACTCAAGTTTCTGTGGTGTCAAGGTCTCGATTCCTCACAGTCCTTTCCAGTCTGAGGTTCCTGGGATTCCTCCCCACCCAATGACAGTAATACCAAAGTTGTCTTAAATCTGTCCTCACAACCAAGAAGGTGCCTGAAGATGTGAGAATTATTAAAACATAAAGATTACAAGACCTTTGTATTTTCAGGTTCATAGAATCATAGAACCATCATGGTTGGAAAGGACCTTTAAGATCATCAGGTCCAACCATCAGTCCTACACCATCTTAATTGCTAAATCACCTCCTGAAGCACCACATCTACCTGGTTTTTGAATACCTGCAGAGTGTGACTTCACCACTTCCCTGGGCAACCTGTTCCAATGCTTCACCACTCTTCTGGTGAAGAAATTTTTCCTAATATCTAATCCAAGTCTCCAGTGGTGCGACTTGAACCCATTTCCTGTTGTTCTAACACTCGTCACAAGAGGGAAGAGGCCAGCATCTGTCTCACTACCACCTCCTTTGAGGTAGCTGTAGAGAGCAATGAGGTCTCCCCTCAATCTCCTCTTCTCCAGGCTGAACAGCCTCAGCTGTCAGCCTCTCCTTGTAAGACCTGTTCTCCAGACCTCTGATCAGCTTGGTTTCCCTTCTCTGCATCCTCTCCAGCATATCAATGTCCTTCCTATACTGTGGTGCCCAAAACTGCACACAGTCCTAAAGGTGTGGTCTCACCAAGGCTGAGTACAAGGGTAAAATCTTTTCCCTGGTCCTGCTAGTCACACTGTTCCTGAGGCATGCCAGGATGCTCTTTGCTTTCTTGGCTACCTGGACACACTGTTGGCTCATGTTCAGCTGGCTGTCAATCAACACTCCCAGGTCCCTCTCTGCTGGGCAGCTCTCCAGCCACTCCTCCCCAAGTCTGTAGTGCTGGTGGGAATTATTGTGGCTGAAGTGCAGGACCTGACGTTTGGCTTTGCTGGAACTCTTGCAATTGGCCTTGGCCCATCAATAAAACCTGTGTAGATCCCACAGGCAAATCACCACTTCCTCCCATTTTAGTGTTGTCTGCAAATCTACTGAGTCTGCAGTCTATACCCTTATGCAAATCATTAATAAAGATGTTAAACAGGAGCAGCCCCAGCACTGAGACCTGGGTGACACCACTTATGACTGGCTGCCAGCTGGATTTAACTCCACTGACCACAACTCTCTGGACCCAGCTATCCAACCATTTTTTCATCCAGTGTGTGCATCCAAACCACGAGCAGTCAGCTTCTCCAGGAGAATGCTGTGGGAAACTGTTTCAAAGGCCTTGCCAAAATCAAAGTAGGCAACATCCATAGCTCCTTCCCTCATCCAATAAGCAGGTCACCCTGTCATAGAAGGAGATCAGGTTAGTCAATCAGGACCTTCAGGAACCCTGATGACTGGGCATGATCACCTGGTTGTTCTGCATGTACCCCCTAATGGTACCCAGGGTGATCTGCTCCCTGGGTAGAGCAGTATTGGGGAACCAATACTGAAGTCAAACTAACAGGCCTTTAATTCCCCAGATCATCCTTCTGTCCCTTCTTGTATCTGGGGGTTACATTGGCTGATTTCCATTCTGCTGGTATCTCTCTCATCAGCCAGGACTGCTGGCAAATGATGTAAAGTGGCTTAGTGAGCACCCCTGCCGGTTCCCTGGAGACATTCAAAGCCCCCTTGGACATGTTCCTGTGTGACTTGCTATAGGTGACCCTGCTGTGGCGGGGGGGGTTGGACTAGATATCTTTTGAGGTCCCTTCCAACCCCTAACTTTCTATGATTCTGTGATTCCTTCAGTACTTTTGGGTGTGTTTCATCTGGTCCTATAGATCTGTGGACATCTGTATGGTATAGCAGGATACTGCCCGTCTCCTCCTGGATTGAGGGCAGGTCATTCTGCTCCTGGTCCCTGTCTCCTAGCTTAGGGAGTTGGATTCCTTCCATATAACTGGCCCTATTGCTAAAGACTGATTCAAAGGATTCATTAAGCACCTCAGCTTGTTCCTCATCCTTTGTCACTATGTTTCCTCCTGCATCCAATATGGGATAGAGGGTCTCCCTGTTTGGTCTTTTGTTATTAAGATATTTATAGAAACTTTTCTTGCTGTTCTTTACAATAGAAGTCAGATTAATTTCTAGCTTGGGTTTGGCCCTTCTGATTCCCACCCTGCAGAGCCTCTCAGCATTTTTGTAGTTTTTGTGAGTGGCCTGCCCTTTCCTCCAATGGCCATAAACTTTCTTTTTCTAAGTGCCAACAAAAGCTCTCTGTTCAGCCAGGCTGATCTTCTATGCCTCCAGCTTGCCTTACAGCAGATGGAGATGGGCTGTTCCTGTGCCTTCAATACTTCCTTCTTGAAGAGCATCCAGACTTCCTGGACTCCTATATCCTTCACAACTGATTCCAAAGGGATTCTGGCAATCAGGCTTACAAGCTCAATACCTTTAATACCTGTCAAAAGGATTCATTTTTTCTTTAGAAAAGTCAGCCTATTTACTCTCTATTATACGTCTTAAGATGGGCAATAATTATATTTCAATCACTTCATTATGAACAAAGTAGTGTAGGACTAAGTAGAAGTTCTGCTTAGCTACAATTCATACAGTAAAACACAAAGCTTTTTAGGTGACTGAGGTGGTAATGAAAAAAAAATAAAAGGAAAAAAATGCAATGTCTTACTGAACTCACATGAAAGTGGGTATTTTAAGACCTTACAGATCCCCTGACTGAGGACTTTGTAGACTGTTGGCAATGGATATGCAATCACATGGGATTTTTTCCAGTACCAGCCTCTTCTGATTTATCTTTCTCAGGCTGTGCCTCTTTAATCAGAGCTTCTTAGCACCCTTTCTGTGAATAAAATTACTACAATGACATCATCTCAACTCCCTGAACATGTCCTCACTCTCCTTGGTGAAGTGATTTATATGTTTTATCCCACATTCTGGTGTGGTAGACCTATGAATTTGTTGCTCCTTCCACAAATAGAAGTGTGAGAGGATGAAGAAACTCACCTGGGTGATTTGGAGAGCTGCCTACCATCTGGTGTGGGCATACCTGTCTGTTGGTATGATGATGGCAAGAACCCTTATCATGTCTGAGCTTGCTTAGGTCTCCTGTGGGCTGCAGCAGGTGGAGCTGACGTGCAGCATGTGTTTGAAAAACTAACTGCTTCCAACTGCAATTCATACATTTAGGAGAATGAACTATGTGATGTGATTGTCTCCAGCAGCAGAGAACTGAGCAAAATTAAGTGTGGATCCTTAATGACCTGTGAAGCATAGTAATGAAATGGACTGAAGGGTGCACACAAAATGCCATGAGTGTTTTATATCCAACAGTGAGAATTAAACTGTGTTGGTTTAAGTATGAATCTTCATAATCATGGAAAAAAACCGTATGAGACTGTTGATGTTTTATAAATTCTCTTCTATGAATGCATTTTTAAAAACTTACATAGATTGTGATTACTAAATAATAAATCTGTATGTGATCTGGAAAATATACTCTATGTCTCAACCTGATGCATTGCCAAAGGGCTGAAATACTAAATACTGAATATCAGTTTTATAAAGGACTTAATTGTAATCCAGAAATTGCAGCGCTTTCTGGCTTTGGGGAAACAATGCCAACTACTTTTATTATTTGCAGCCATAGAACATGGTGTGACAAGCTGATGCTTGGGGTAGTGACTAAAACCTACATCCTGTATGGCCAGGCAACAGCATTTTCAGAAGCTGTTAAGAAAAAATGCCAAACTCGTTAGCAGGACTTGTACTCCTAGATATTTTAGATGGTTTTGAAAATCACAGATGTAGTCTAGGTGCTGTGAAACAAATAGAAATCTGTGATCACAGAAATTGATAGTTTTCTAAAGCAGTTATATGTTGGTGATAGATAAGCAGCATTTGCTGCTAACAACTGACAATGTGATAACTTGACAAGCAGAAATTATCTAGGGCCTGATTCTCCACTGCTGCAGATCAGTCAAGGACATTCAGACCTGGATAAAGTGACATCTAGTCTGTCAGGAGCATGCTGCATTTATTTAGCATTTGAATGAGGTGACTGCTTGATCTTTTAGGCAGGGAAGAATTGGGGTCATGACAATTTCATATCTGGATTTCCAAGTTTAGCTTTAGGTACATATGCGAGCAGTTCGGCATATTTAAGTTGCAATAATTCAGGATCCCTGAACTGCATGCCTAAAAGGACATGTCAGACAGATTAACTGACAAAATTAGCTTTCAAGATTATTTTAAAAATTTACTTCGTATAAGCATTAGATTAGAAACAGACCCAGGTGAGAAATTGCTTTATCTACACTACCAAGCACTGTGGAGCACTAGGAACAGATGTGGGAGGGATAAAAGAGTAACTGTTGAGTAATCAGCACCTACATTTTTTTGTCTTTCTGTGGGCTTTCTAGTCTGGTCCTGTGTGCTGGCTGCCCTTTGGAACATGGAGTTCAGCAGGGAAACTCCTGGAGAGCAGTCTGCTCTCTGAGGCTGCTCTGCCAGCCTTTGCTTCTGAAGTGCAATCCTGATCCAAATTAAAACACTGTAATAGACATGTCTCATCTGAATCTACTAATTACTTAAAAAAAAAAAAAAATATTCAATCCTTTTGCTCTTAATGATTATGCTATGAACTGCATGAACATTTAGTTCTTTTCTGTGTAGGTCCAATGTCAATGTGAAAGGTGCAAGAAGTTAGATTTTTAAAGAAAATCTGAGTAGTTTTGAATCCTGAAAACACCTTCATGGACTATCTGCAAATAGGAGGAAACTTAAATCTCATATATATTACTGTTCTGACAATTTGGCCACATGCTGAACACTCGTTATCTCATACGACGGAGATGCTCTAAAACACTGTGCTCTTTGAATATAGTTTGGGGATATAAGAAGGGTGTACAAAGTTCTTTAAATGTGCTATATTTTTAAAATGTGTTTCTAAGCACAACATCCAGTCATTTGCTTCAGTTGGCTCTTTCTCAGTCTAGTGTTGGTTTTAGCTGAGTACTGCTACCCATCAGTAGACCAGTTAGATTTAAGTGCATTCTTGAAACCTGGCATATGTTTAAATGGTTCTAAGAAAAGGGAAGAATTGTTATGAATGCACTAAAACTCAAGGGTTTGGCCACAGACAATATTATTTCCTCTCTAAAGGTATATTCGGTACAGAAATGAGGTGTGTTGCTCTTTCAGCAACTGGACAGGTTTAAATTATTTTATACAGAAAAGATAATAAAATTTTTGTTCTGTGGAATAAATGATAGGATCAAATCACTTGTCAATCTTTGATTAATGACAGAATCAAACAGTGCAGCATGTTCTGTAAGTGTCAGCCTGGTGTATTTCTTTTCTCTAAAGAGCAAATAGAATGAGACACTTATTTGCAGCATACTTCACTTCCACAGTGAATCATAGTAACAGTGACATTTTAATTTTTTTTTTTTTTTGCAATAAAACAGCTGCAAAACCATCTAGGCTTGATATGAGTTGCAGAGTAACATAATCCTTATTGTTATCTGTGGTAATATCAGATTTATTTTAGAGGAGATAAACTGAAATATATTTGCTAAATGTACCATAACAACATTGTTACCCAAGGTTTTTAATTTCCCTTTGTAACAGCCCAGTTTTATGAATTGTGCTGATTAGCTCTGGAGAATTTATTATTAAAATTAAGTGGGACTCAAACAGAAGAAGAGGGTCATCTGGTCTATGCCCCATGCAGTGATCAAGGACATCTTAAATGAGATCAGGTTGCTCAGAGCCCCATCCAACCTGACCTTGGGTGTTTCTAGGGATGGAGCATCTACCACCTCCCTGGGCAGCCTGTTCCAGTGTTTCACTTCTTCCTAGTGTAAATCTACCCTCTTTTAGTTTTAAAACCATTATCTCTTGTCCTGTTGCCTTGCTAAAAAACTCTGTCCCCAAATTTCCTATTGGTCCCATCTAAGTATTGAAAGGCTGCACTAAGGGCTCCCTGGAGTCTTCTCTTCTTCAGGCTGAACAACCCCAACTTTCTCAGCCTTTTTTCATGGTTGTTACAGAATGATTCATATGAGGAGTTAGCAGATCTTTCAATTAGGAACAGGCATCATTAATTTACTTTATTTGATTTTATTTATCTCACACCTAGGATAATGCTTACTGACTCATCAGTGAGTTTTAAAAGAGTATGTCATTGCCAAAACCAGGTAATGACCCATATGTCCCTCTGTGGTGCTGTGTGTCCCACCCTCATGGTGTTTCAGCTCTATGCTCTCATGAGGGCAGAGCCAGTGCCCAGAGTGAGTTCCCTCCTGTCCTGAGGTGCCCATCTAGGGGCTGGGCTGGGTGCACACATGGGGAGATAGAAAAGGGGAGTCTGCTGGTCTCTGGCCTGCTCCAATCATAGAATCATAGAATTAGCCGGGTTGGAAGGGACCTCAGAGATCATCAAGTCCAACCCTTGATCCACTACCGCTGAGGTTACCAGACCATGGCACTGAGTGCCACATCCAGTCTCTTTTTAAATATCTCCAGGGACAGACAATCCACCAACTCACCAGGCAGCCCATTCCATTGCCTGATCACCCTCTCCGTAAGAATTTCTTTCTAATATCTAACCTAAATCTTCCCTGGCACAACTTAAGACTGTGTCCTCTTGTCTTGTTGAAAGTCATCTGGGAAAAGAGACCAACCCCCACCTGGCTACACCCTCCTTTCAGGGAGTTGTAGAGAGTGATGAGGTCTCCCCTGAGCCTCCTCTTCTTCAGGCTGAACAGCCCCAGCTCCCTCAGCCTCTCTTCTTCAGCCTCAGCCTCTTCTCTCAGCCTCTCCAAGCTGCTGAAGAGGACTAAAGTCCCAGGCCTGAACTGTGAAGAGAAACAAGCAGTAGACCATCTAACTTTTAGGTCATGCATCACTCTTGTCTTGAAGGGGACTGAGCACAGAGCTGGGAGATGTTCATGGGCTCCCCTGGAAGAGGTGGCAAAGAGGAGTCCAAAATGAGACCTTCATTGCTGTGAAGCAATAGGAAATGCAGACTGCAGGGGGATAGTTGGAAACACCTCATCTTTCTGGAAATGAGGACATGAATCAGAACAAGGCCTTTCAGGTTGCAGTTTAGGACTTGGGCCTGAAGGCTGCTGAAGTTCTGTTTTTGATGTCTAAATACATTTTTTGCTTCTGTCTCTTGGTTCTCTCTGGATAATCAGCAGAAATAACAGTGATAATGATTTTGTGTAGACCACTTCTCAGGCTCTGCTTTTTGGAGAATGAAGGGAAAATATGTGCTTATGAAAACCCACTTCCTGGTTCAGTTCTGGAAATCAGTAACAACAGAACAACTAAGGGATGTAACAGTAAAATCAGAATGTATATTTTAATATAGTTCCCTTCATGCAGTCTGTACTATAACTGTCAGGCTACTGAAAGACATTCTCCATGTTGTCTCCATTTAACTCCCTAATCTGGCTTTTCAGTTTGAACTACAAATGCCAGAGTCTCTGGATTTTTAAACATCTTGGCTAATGGAATAGATGGCTTCAGCATTGTCCTATGGGAAAAAGACATGCTACAGATTGTGCCAAATGAACTTCATTTCTTTAATTTAAGGGGCTCGAACTTGCTGCTGGGTGAAAACTTGTATGAAATCAGACTCGATTGGCTAACAGTAATGATACAATTTCTCATTTTTGCTTTATTATGCCTGATAAGTACAAATTTACCTTCAGAGTTCAGCCAAGAGGAAAAATGTCAACAATATTAGAATCCAACAGAAAGTATATTTGTTCTTGTAGCAGTTCCTTTTTCTTCATTAGTAATTTTTTAGAAGATAGTTTAAAGAAAAGGAATAGTTCCTTTTCTATGGCTGCAGAGATAATATTTTTATTTTCCCTTTGAAAATTTATAATCTTGTAATAGCTGTTTTTTTTCCAAACAACATGACAATAATTGCTAGATTTAAAAAAAAAATAAAAAAAAATAAAAAAAGAGCATTTTTGATCAAGCTTGAATGCTGTCTTGATCAGATTTCCATTGAAGTCAAGGGGACTTCCTCAGTAAGAAGAGAGTTGGAATTTGCTTGGATTGTTTCTTTTTTCCTGCCAAATACTCCTTCACTCATCCAAGACAGTGAAGAGTTCTGCTTTCAATCACAGTGCTGTAAATCTGGTGTAACTGCATTGACTCAATGGGCTTATTTTTATAGAGATCAGTATAAATGAGAGAAGGATTTATCCCAGTTGGATTCATGCTTCTTATTAGTGAGGCAATGCACTAGATAATTGGCTCTTTTCAGTTCATGTGTGGAAACAGATGGAATATATCATAGTCTCTAATAGATATGAAAGGTACAGTATCCTAGAAAAAAAAAGTTTTTATTTGTCTGGAGCTTTTTGTCTTTAATCCTGAAATTTAAATATAGCAGCAAAGTCATGTTTGTTGCTGTTCCTATCCATTGCTCATTTTTGTTGCTTAACTGTCCTAGATGTTCTGACTCCTGACAGAATTGCAACTGTTTGAAGGATTGGATCCTAAAGTAAGAAGCATATAAAGTGCTGTTTCTTATTTATGACACCCACAAGGTGCTATAGTTAGATCTAGAAAAACAAAATTTGAGTCTTAGATAACTCACAGTAAATGAGCATGAAGAATGTGAAGGTAACAGATTGAAGAAAGGCTAAGTCTGACAGAACTCACATGCTCACAGTTGCATTGAGGGTGGGATTTTAGCTTGCAAATTTGTAGTTGAGTTAAACGTAGTGATAAGAAAACAAAAAGGAGAGGGTCTTTTCTAGACAGAAGAGAGTCTTAATACGAAATCTCAGAAGGAGCCTTTATATTGTTTAACTTTGTGGAAAAACAATTCTGAGTGGCTGCTGTGAGAATCTGGGAGCTCTCAGGCAGTCTGATTTACTACATTTTAGAGTCAAGCACTTACTTGGCATGGATTTTTTATATGACCCTTGACATATTTATTTTTCAGCTTTTCCAAACAAGCAGAAAGCATGCTTAGACCGTGCTTATAAATCTGGAATATATTCAAACAATAAAAGAGTGACAAAGATAATTCTGTTCTCGTAAATTCAGATCTGCAAAATAGCTGAAGAGGGAACTGATTTATATGCTGGGGCTCCTCTTTTATATTTTAGCAGATTTCTTTGCAGATATATTTTAGCTGGTTTTCACCTGTACACACATGTTCCAAGAATTCATGGAATGTATATTAAGCATCTATGTCCTGTCTGATATGTTATTTGTGAGGTAAGAGCCATTACACGTTGCTGTTTAGAGATTATAACACATTCAGGAAGTTTAAATTATTCATGTTTACAAAAGGAATACAAAATTTAATTCTGATTTGAGCATGCCATTTCAAACCACCTCAGTTCTCATTAGGGTTCTGATAATCTAATGTTAGATTCATTACCATCTGAAATTATAGCAATCTGCTGCCTTTTGTTTTGATTCAAAGTCCGTAATTGTGCCACATGATGTCAGTAATTACTGAGGCTGCTTTAGGAAGCAAAGATATGGCAAGAAAAGATGATCAAGCCAAGTTTAGATTTGTTATGTGGTCGTACATGTGCGTCAGAAACTACATTTTAGTAGTGTGTCTGTTTACACTTGGTGTTGCGTAGGTTCCAGAAAAGGAGGCATTGTGCTGAAAGATTAGGAAAACAAATTAAATATAGTCTTGAATCAACCAAGATTGAAAGGAAGGGACTACTAGCTGCATGAGGATGAAGCTTCTATTGTATTTAATCCTTTTTTGCACCCATTTCTTTTAAAGACAATATATGTTTTTTGTAGAATCTGGTATTCTTCCATGCAAAACAGAATAAAACACTCAGGCCTGCTGAAAATGAATAAACACTGCGGATTCCAAATTAAGTTACATATTATATAATTTAGAATACTTAAAAATATTTAGTCTTTCTAAGTAGCAATAGATTTTATTAATCTTGTCTTCTCTTTTTAAATTAATAAGGCAGTTTTTCCACCCCAAGAGGAAGGATGAATTCACTTTTGAGTGTTTGTTTTTGTATACCTTGCTACAAACATTTCACTAATGAAATGAGATTCTACAAAGAATATAAATGGGAAATACTTATCTAGAATAGTTTACAGTAAAAATGTACCATTACATCACAATTTGATACCTCATTAAAAGTAATACAGCTTTGAGGCAGCCTGAATCCCCTAATGGAACACAACATCATGGATCAGGTTTAAGTGCTGATGTTTATCGTGAACGATACGAAAGAGGGAAAAAAGAGTTGAAGCAGGTTGGAAACAAGTGTAGTGACTAAAAAGTGTTACAAAAATCAACCTCAGTTTCCAGATTAAAGTTGTTTCTGCCAAATGATACAGACAGGAGATTGTTGTTGATTGTGATGAGAGAGAAGATCCACTTGTAGAACTCAGTTACTGAAGAAATGAAACCAACTTCTCTAATGGGATTAGGAAACTCCTAATGTTAGGGCCAGAGTAAAAACTCTCCTTCTGTTGAACAAAGACTAACAAGAGTAAATCTATTGTAAAGTTCTCAATCTGGTTTTATAAGAAGGGGAAAGCAATTAGTGTTTAAGTCAGACAGAGATTACAGAAGACCAAAAATTAGCTGCGCTGAAGCAAAGCTGTGAACATCTCACAGCAAAGCTGATTAGTTGTGAGAGAAATTCTGGTTTTGCTGTCTCAGAGCTCCCTGTGGTGTATTTGGCTTTCTTGCTAGGTAATTTTGAAGCCCTGATCTCTTCTTCCCCTTCCCAAGCAGCAGATTTTTAGACTTCCTCAAATAGCTCCCAGGAAAAAAACAACACCAAAACAACAGCAAACCAAACCAACCAACAACAAAAAAAAAAACCAAAACCCCACAAAAAACAACCAACCAACCAACCAAAAAAACCCCAAATCAAACAAACAAATAAAAAAAACACCTCCCAAAAGACCCAGTCACAAAAAGCACCAGCAACCCCAGCGACTTGATCAGGGGTGTCTGGTATTGTTCAGGAGCAGACAGTGGTCAGGGGAGTAGAAGGACCACAGATTAGTCTAATACAGCAAATTTAGTACTGTAATTATGGTGCTATCATAGTGCCAACACAAAAGTACATTATCAACTTCTTTTTAACATGAATACATTGTATTCCAAGGTTGATGTATGAATAAGCATAGAAAAATCATTACTTCTGTGTCAGAAATTCAGCTTGGCTTGTCAGAAACAATGGAAAGCTGGTACAGCTTGCCAGAGACAGGTGGTTCTTGGAATTGGCTGTTTAATGAGAGCAAGAGCACAGCAACACCAGAATGAGATCTGGCGTGTGGCATCTCTGGTCTAAATAAGAAAAATATGTTCTGATGTTGCCTGTCTAGGTGTACAAAGGTCAAAATGACAATGATGAGGGGGAAATCACTTTGGTGTTGTGTCACATAGTCATCAGTCTCTGTTAGCAGTATGCCAATTAGGTTTGAGAAGGAATATCCAGTGGAAAGGTATGCCCAGATTTCATCTGAGATTTACCTGTATTCTGCCCCATAGAGACAATGGGATCTTTTAATTACCTATCTTTATTTGAAATAATCAAAACTTCAACTTACTTAACCTGAAACTTCAGACTTTTTTATCCTTCAAAAATTAAAACTACAACTTTTTTTTTCTTTTAAATTTTGAGACAAACATAATTTAAAAAATATAATATTTTTCTTTAAGTAACATTGAAAATGTTGGTTTTAATAAAGATAAAGACATCGATTTTGTATTTTATTACTAATTTTTTAATATTCATGATGGAATGAAAGAGTTTTGGGTTCATGCATCCAAAACAATTCTCCAGACTTCTGTGATTTACACAGATAAAACTCTGAAATTTGACTGAGCTCTGCTGCTTCTGGTGGTCTGAAGTGAGTAAAACAGCTCTGGGCATATGGAAGTTGATCTCTGGAAAGCTGTCACAGAATACACTGTAATTTAATTTCTCTGTTGACTTAAATTGTTAACTGCTTTTGTGAAATAAGAGCATTAAGATGTTGTGAACCTTTTCCATAAGCAGAGACAGGGTATTTTATATATGGTTGTCAGTGTACCAATAGTATATAATTTGAGAGCATAGAAGTTGCAGTGGATTTCTCTGCATAGAAAACTTGTCTGTTTAGCCAGTTATTTCTCTAGGTCAGGATTTTTGCTCTGGGGACTTAAATGTAGTTGAAGTGCCTTGGTAGTCTGTGGTCATTTCACGTATTTCAGTTGGGTTATTGTGTGTGAAACACAAAGGTGTTTTAGACTGACTGAGGGGCCATCGACCAAATCTTTTCACAAGTCCCTAACACCTCAAAATGGGTTTCATTAAACAGTACCTTATTTTCTTGCCTGTTGGGCAAAAAGTGTTATTACCTTTCACAAACATGTGGTAAGAAATTGGGGGAACTGGCTGAGTTACACTGTTTGGCTATGACTGACAAATCACAAATGTCACCAGAAAGTTCTGTATGCCAGTCTGCTTCCATTTATTGTCACAAACAGACACAATGTGTACTCATAGTATCTGCTGGCAGTAAAAGATTAATGTATTTTGATCATTTGAGAAAGGAGGGACTTTCCACCTGTTGGTGAACCTCTGTTTTAGAGCATCCTGCTGCCAGAAACAGCCTCCCCATTGCCTTCAGGTAACTTTGGATTAGGCCTTTTCATTGCTGCAGCTCAGGAGCATCCCTCCTGGAGAACCACGTATTTTAAAAGCAGTTGGAAAACTTGAAACAAAAGGTAACACAGTGTCTTCTGAGGGAATTTGCTATCACAGAAATAGGCAGTCATCATCAGTCTGCTTTTCTGTACCATCTCCCTTTTACCTGAAGCTAGGTAATCATCTTGATTTTATCCTTGGTGAATAAAAGAGTAGTTTCTCCTTTTTTAAATCAAAAGACTGTTACAGTGTGGTTAAGAACTGGTACATTTTACTGTCCCCTTTTTTTGGTGATTATTCTTCTGATGGAATAATGTGCAAGAATAGATTACTTGAGAGAATTGACTTAGATTTACTTATTTTAATTTTATAAATAAATCAGGTGATCACACATTAGAAGCTAAGGTCTCGTGTTCTGTATTCCAAGCACATCAACCAGTGCCACTTTGAGGGTTAGACTTCTATTTCATGGAATCACCTTAATAATGCAATAACATTTAATAGTCCTTCAGATGCTCTCTAGACTCTTAATACTTTAGTAAGACATTGTAAAAATGTTAAAATAACAAAAAACAAACACTCTGGAGGACAATACGTCTAGCCAAATATTTAAGTTGTATTTGAAAACTAGGGAAATACTGCTATTTTTTATGTTTCTGTTATGTGGAGTACCATGGATAATGCTCAGAAGAGAGGCTGGGATTCCAGTGTAAATGTGTAGGAAAAATCTATATATTACAGTGCACCACAGCACTCTAGCAGTTTATTGTATCAGTGTAAAATAATTTAAGACAAAAATGTGTAATACTAAGTCCAAAAGTGGCCCCAGGTCATGTTGAATCCTCTTAGATCATTACTGGTGCTGAAGGAGGTATTTATGAGTGTGTTTAGGCACATAAATGAATTATCCTTTGTCATGTAAATTTACATGAGTGAATGACAAACAAAACCCCCAAAAATGAAATTCTGTGCAACTAATGAAAACACATGTGCCAGAGGGAGCAAGGACTACAGACACTTTATAAAGCTTAGCTCTATGGTGAATAATCACCACAGAAGGCTGCAGATTTCCAGGGAAAAAGTGGAAACACTAAGATAAACTAATTTCCATTAGGAGACTTTGTTTTCTTTAAGGGTCTTCTTATAGTGTCTTTTTCATGAGAGATTTTAGGCCAGGTCCTTTTTCTTTCAGGAGCTGTCAAAGGAAGAGCATCAAGGAAGCCGTGCCCCTGTAACTAAGGGTCAGGCAGGGGCCTAAATAATCCCAGCAGGGACTGAGGAGAGGACAGGCCCTGGGGGGAGGCCCACTGAGGGTGCAGCAAAAGCCAGATTTCAGCTAAGACAGCAAAAAGGGTCTGTCTTTTACAATTCTATAATTTTACAGTTTCAAACAGTGTGATGAGCAGGATGCCCCTTCCCTTTGGAGCAGCAGCACTGCATCTAGCCTGGGTATATTTGGAAAACATTTTTCAAATCCCCTTCCTGGCTCGTCCGTGCCAGGTAACTGCACTGGATTTGCAATTATAACAAGGTCAGTATTTGCATAAATTGGAAGAAGCTGTTCATATTGATGTGTGTACAGGCAGCTTTTCACTGCCTCCACTCTGTCTCTCAGCCTGTCCTGGGTAAGCTGGCCCAGATCCAAAAGCCAGGCAGCTGTGTTAGCATCACGCTGTGCCTGAGCAAATATTTTCTGCTTCTCGGCAGGGTGCTTCGGAGGAGGCAGAGCACTGTGCTCGGGCAGTCCTCCAGCTTCTGGGGCTGGGCTGGCTCCTGGTCATGCCTACCCACAGCAAGTACTGAGCAGTTCTGCAAATCACCCCTGAGGTGTACAGAGACAGAAATCTGCAAGCTGAGTGGCGAGCTTTCTAAGGCAGCAGTTCTAAACTTATGTACAATAATCTCATCCCTTGTTCTTCTCTGTAACATGATTCTCTCGTTTGAATTTAAACCCACACTAGCCCTATACCACTGTACTTCAATGAGCAACCTCTCTCCAAGATTTGGTGACCCTCAGGCAGCAACTAAGAGCTTGGAGACAAGATATTTCTCTCTTGATGTCAGACTGAATCATAGAAGCAACTTGCTTTAATTGCTTTCTTCAATGTGTGCAAGAATAATCAAGGCATCAGACACCATGTTTTGGTTTCAAAATACCAACTTCCATCTAATTCTTTTAATTTCCTTTTTTATTGTCTCAAAGAAAAAATAATTAATTGCAATGAAGAAAATGGAAGATATAAAGATATTTTAACACACACTGAAATATAAAAATTCATTACATCTGTCTGTTTCCTCTCACATTCTAATGTTCCATTTAAAAGTAAGTTAGAGGTATTTTAATGCTTTTGTTTGCTTTTCACTTACTGATGGGTTGTAAAATAAACCTGTTGTGGATTTTGTTAAAAATTACATCCTTAACCTGAGACCACTAAGCCAGGCCATTGGCTTCTTGCCAAATTCAGATCTTTAACATGGCCTGTAAATAACTCCATGTAACTCCACATGAAGATTTTCTTTTACTGGTACATGTCAAATATGAAAGCTATGGATGAAAGGTCTAGTGTTGTAATGTACTGTGTTGAACATGCTGAAAAAAATTCTTCCTCTTTAAGAAAAAATATGGAAAATTTTAAAGATGTGGTACAGTTCCCACTAAAACCAGCTGGATATATTTACGATGACTTTGGTGAGAGGTAGAATGGCTCTTTCTAATTATATCTAGCTTAAGAATTATTGGACCGGGAAAAGAAGAAATTTCTTCTCCTTGTGTTCTGAAAATTTATACTGCACCAAGAGACTAGAATTGATTAATCTCAATATCAAATGCTAATGATACAGTCCTTTATCAAAGCTGCAGAAGTACTTGAATGATGAGGTACGAAAGAGAAGAACAAAGTAAAAATACTATCAGAGGACTCCACATCTAATCAGTTTCCTTGGTGTGGTGCTGACAGAAAGTTGGAACAGATTTATATACTGAACATGAAATAGTAAAAGGGTTGGAGTATATAAATCCTGAAGAAGAAAAATGTCTGCAAGCTAGTAAATGCATGGGCTAAGGGATCTTTTAATCACAGGAGTTTTAAGATACCTAGGTTGGTGATGAAAAGTCACATCTCCTAGTGGTTTCTAAATATATCTCTTCTGCATAGATCAAAGGGGAAAACTGCTTCTGCTCCTCATTGCCTATTTTCATAAATAAGCCTATATTTTTATTTAACCATTTCATTGCATTTTGATAAAAACAATTTCCACAAGAGAAGAAAGTAACCTGTATCTGGAAAAAAAAATATTTAACATAAATACAACAGGATAACTAAGTATTTTCTGCTAGCAGGTCACCTCAGGCAGTTGGGATGGATCAAGTTCAGACAAGAAGCTTTGGTTAGGAGATGAGTTAGTAGCAGGACCCATTTGTGCACCTGCATAAATTCTATGATGCAAACAGTAGGAACTCATCCAAAGAGTAGCAATACTATGGAAAATGGGAGCCTTTCCATGACTTCAGTGTACTAGTACATTCCTCCATAATCTTGCTTGCTTGACATTGCTAGAAATACAGAAAAATATCAATCTTTACCAATGTAACAAATAATATTTGTCAAATACAAAGGTCTTAACAGGCATGAGATAACTGAATTTTGATCACTTGACTCTATGTAGCATTTATTTTCAACCAACAGGAAGTCTTGGTAATCTTACTTTTGTCATTAACCTGCTGCCTGTACACACTCACAACTCAGTGCTAAGTGAGCAACGTTGCAGTTTAGGCTCAGTAGAAGAGCAGAGGTGCAAAGCAGTGTGTTTATACAATATAGAGCAAAGGAGGGCCCAATGTACAGAGGGTCTCCAGATGAGTTTGAGCCCCTGATAATTTTTTCCCACTGTTATGTATGTACACTGCCATATGGCATCTGCAACACTGAAAAAGAAATAAAAGGTCTAGATATATGGATGAATTTTAAGATGTGGGTATAAGCCATAGGAAGAATTTTGCTCTTCCTTTAGTGTCTTTCAATCAGCTGCTACTGCTGGTGCATAACCCAATCCTTCTGCAAATTTTTGTTAAATAATTCAAACCAAATTGAAAGATCTTTGGTGCTGGGTTTGTGATGTCAACAAAGAGTAAAATTAAAATGACATTTATTTTAAAGCAACAAAAAGTTGTAACCTAAAGGCAATCTCATATTATTCTTATTCATATTAGACTTACGTAATAAAAAAGCTTTCCCTGTAAATGCTTCAACTTTTTGTAAAATTCGGTCAAGTGGAATGTGCTGAGCATTAACTTGCTCTGGGTGCTGGAGATTATGCTACTTTGTAAGATAATTTCCAAAGAAGGAAAGAGACATATGATTTCAAAGGTGCAGTCAAGCAAACAAAGGTACTTAATGGTGGTACATTATCTGCTGTTCAGAATTGGAATTTTCAGCTTGTAATTCAACCAGTTCAGAGCTGTCTGTGTAAAGGCTGACATGGTAAGGACCATCCTGACCAACACGAGAGCCAGTGGTGAGCCAGAGACCTTTGTGTGTTCAGGTTACCCCCAGGAACAGACATCTGGCTCCTTTGGGGGATGGAGCTGTGAGCTCATCACGGACACCCTGGGAGTCAAGAACTGAAGCCACAGTATCATTTTTTCACTGATGCTTTATTCCTTCTTCCTCCAACCTCACCAAAAGCAAAATATGTGGGTCATAATTTTGCTACAAGTTTTAAAAGATTTTATTTTGAATAATTATGTTGCAAGAAGAAATTTTTGGAAGTCAAGGAATAAGTATCATAAATTATATAAGATAATGCATGTGAATGTTCTTAAAATATAAGCAAGTGCAGAAGAAGACATGAAAAATATTGTCTTAGGGTATCTATTAATTTTGCATAATGATTTCTGTTAACTTAATTGTAATGAGTGTGATTTTTACTTCTGTGAAGTCAGCAAACTGAATGTGTGTTTGTGTCACTCTACCTCACTGTCTTATCAGCCTAATGGAAGATTATTTAAACTGAAGAACTGACTTTTCAGAGACCTTTAGTGATTTTTCTCAAATGCTACGTATTCTTGTTTTCTCATTCTCCAACCCTTTTTTTTTTTTTTTTTTTTTTTTTTTAATGGAAAGAAAAATAATCCATTTATTTTTCTCAGGAAAGATTTAAGAGAAGAAGTAGTGTTTAACATATATTCTTTGGAAATGTGTAGCTCTTTTCCATTTATCTTACATTAACACAGAAAGATTATTAAATATGAGCAGTTTCCCTAACACTTCGATTGATTTATTGTAATCAAACTGTGGCCATATGTACAAAAAATTCATTTTGCTTCTGTTGAAATGCAAAATTCATACAAGGGTGTGCCTTGGGGACTTCCAGCCAGGAGCATGTTTATTGCTATATAAATATTGCTATGTAGCTGGGCTTCTCCTTTTTAGTTTTTTAAAGAGGCTCTTGGCAGACCCCAAATCATATGAAAAAATGGTGAATATCCCATCAACTGGGATCTCCCCAGAATATGCAGCTTCTCACAGAAATTAATTCTCCTGTTGATTTTAAACTTTATGTCAAAAATATAAATCTGACTGAGATGTTGCATGGGGCTCCTGCAGTCTGTAACTTGAGGTGCTGGGTACTGGTCTGAGAGCCTGCAGTTCCTCAGTCCCAGCATCCAGGCAGAGGCCAGGCCAGCTCTGCCTGATTGCCAGAAGCAATCTAATCAGAGCATCAGAGAGTAACATCCTAGGCTAAATAAATGTCTAGATCCATCTTGGACTTATCCAAGGAGCAGTCTGAAGTACTGTCTTAAAAGATTTTTCTGTGTCTTGAAGTAAGAAGGGAGAAATCATAAATCATCATGGTCTTCTCATGTGTAATCCAGCATTTCCTTTTTTTTAAATCTAGTTGCTTTGACATCTCCTTTACCTCCTCTCCTTTTACATTTACTTACAGATGGCTCTGTGCTGGGATTTTTGGCACATCCCTATACTTCATGTGGAGAAGGTCCTATCTAACCCAAATTAATTTGCTTTTAATCTTCCACACTCATTCTTTTGATACCAAGAAATCACTTCGGGCATCCAGTTTCATAACTGAAATACTTTAATGGTTCTCTCATTATGACTCTCTTCTTTTTCACATTATAGACCATGAATTCATTCCCAGTAAAGTTCTGGGTTTCCTAAAAGTGGGTTCCCTGCAATATTCATTTTAAGTTTCCAAGGTATCTACACCGAAAATGTTGAATTTGTTCACTTTGGTCTGGAGACTGTTGCACATTATGTAACACTCTAGGGATTTCTATAAATAACCAAAAAAATTTAACAGTCACTTTGCTGCTGTGTGAAATAATGTTCTTTGAACAATGCATTGAGCTGGAAATCCAAACTTGTAAGCAAATGCTGAGAGTTAGAATTTTGCAAGAACCCAAGCACATCCTGAGTTGAGCTGAGAAGATGATGACTGGTTTATTCAATTGCATTATGCATTGATTGAAAAATTTTTTCATTTCTATGGAGATGATATATATTTCTCTTAGCATCTTCAATAAAGCATTGCTGTAATGGAAACAGATGTTTTGTTATGATTTTTATATTTTTATATAGAACTGAGATGCTTCTTTTTTCCCCCCCCTTTTCTACAGATAAGATAGTGAATCAATGCTTCATTTGAATATGATTTTTTTCTTATTTGCATAAACATTTCTCCACGTTTGGTTCTTATGGTGGTGGCTCTGACTTATGCTACTCTACAAGCAGAGCTGATTGGAGAGATTGTAATGGCTATTCCTTTTTCTCAGTTTAAGGTCCAGGTTGGGTGTTTTTGCCTCTGTTTTTGGTCAGACTCTTTCATGTTGGCACCTTACCCTCAGGCATTCAGACATATGGTTAATATTCTCTTGAGCCTTCTCATCTCCAGGTTAAGGACTCCCAACTCTCTCTGCCTTTTCTCATAGGAGAGATGCTTCAGTCCCTTAGTCATCTTTGTCATCTTTTTTTTTTTATTCTCTTGAGCATGTCCACATCTTTCCTGTGCTGAGGAGCCCAGCACTGGACACAGCACTCCAGGCGTGGCCTCCCCAGAGCTGAGCCAGAGGGGAAGGATCACCTCCCTCACCTTGCTGCAGCTCTCCTCCTAATGGAGCCCAGAGCACTGTTAACTTTTGTTGCAAGGGCCCATTGTGGGCTCATGTTCAACTCGGTGTCCCCCAGGACCCCTAGGTCTTTTTCTGCAAAGTTTTTCCCACTGGATTTGTACCACAGTCTCACATCTTTGCTTTACCTCCTACTGTATTTGAAGAGTTCCTCCACCCTGAGATAATTTATTCTTTGGGGTAAACCATGACTTTTTTTTTCAAATCTTTTTGCAAATAATATTTTCTGGATCTTTCATCACATTAATTGCTCTTCACCAGCCTATCCAAATAATCCACCTTTTTGTTATACCAAACAGGAACAGATTTGCCCATCTGGGGCCTGAACACTGGTGGTCAGAACAGAAGGATTACTTCCTGTGTTTTGCCAGTGATACCCTTGTTTACGTAGTCCCATATGGGGTTTTCTTTCTTCATGACAGCATGACTGCTTGGCTTATATTCATCTGCTCCACTCTGTATACCATGAACCATCTCCTTAGGAACTGTTAGATTTCATGTTTTTTAAAATTTGATTATTTCCTTCTAATCGTATTCATTGTCCTTGGTTTTTAATTCCGTTCTTAGATTTTTTCTCCAGTTTACCAATTTACAAGGATTTTTTTGTTTGTTTGTTTTTTTAATTTCAGTGTTGTCCTTGCAGCTCTTCTTTGAGATGTGTCGTCTAGAAACATGACAGAGTCATTACATTTCTTTCTGGAAATGTCTATTGCCTTGTCCAGAGCTCACAAAATCCCCTAAGCCCCCAACTGCTCAAATAGTTTGGGATTTATTGCTGTAATTGTCCCTGAGACACTGCCATGTATTCCAAAGGACATTCAGAGAAGTAAATCCAGTTGTTTTAAAATTTAGGCTTGCAGCTGTCTCACCTTTCTGAAAGTCACCCTATACACTTACCCTCAGTGCAGTAATATTTTATCTTTTTTCTGAGCTAGTGTTATTTTCTTTGCACATGAAAGTTATGATGGTCTCCAGATCAATTTGTTGTAAACTGATTTTCCACCAGTTTTACCACTCCTCCAAATAATTATGGGCCCGTTAAGTAAAAAGCTTTGTTTATTCTTATTGAAATTTTTCATTGTATTAAGTCAAGCATGCATGTTTACAAAAGTGTGGCCTAGCACTGTAAGTTTCCTAAAATAATCCCAATAAAAAACTCTAAAAAAAGAAGGCTATAATCACAGTTTGGAAGGGATTATGTACTAATCAAAGTCAAAGCAGCAGCTCCATTAAAATTTGTGGATTGCAAAGGCCGAAGAATACATAGCCTGGCCAAATGATGAAGAAAAATATATTTTAAAACCCAAATTTTTCTCAAAAATACAGTTTCATATTTCTCTTGTTATTTTCCAGAGGTGTGTACGCTTTCTCTCAGTCACTGTTCCAAAATGCCTGTCTTTGACAGAGAAGTATTGGCTTCCATCAGTGAAACAAATAAGGCTTTTCCCCATGCTTTTCCTTAAAGACTAGGCAGTGGTGTTGTCGTTTTATTCATAAGCTTTTTATCCATACTTAATCCTAGGGTGGCATGCATCCAGGGCATGCAGAGCATTGGATGTTGTGTACCTAATAAAGTAGCTGTTGGTGTACAGCACAGGGGGACATTCTTATATTCTCAAATTGCAGCTTTAGAGTCTGTCAGTGTTCCCTGGGTTGGCCTCTGGGGAGAGAGGCTGAAAGAATTCCTGAGGAGCAGGATGTCTTCTCTTTGCTCCCCTTTCTTTGCAATGGGTTTGCACTGAAAATTCTGCAAGTGTTTTGTTTTGTTTTGTTTTGTTTTTCAGCTACTTTGGCTGCATCATCATTTCACAATGATATAACCATGTTAAAAGTGATGTGTAATTGATCGATTCAAAATTTGCTCTCA
The DNA here is from genome assembly GCA_038090715.1 of Florisuga fusca. NCBI lineage: Eukaryota > Metazoa > Chordata > Aves > Apodiformes > Trochilidae > Florisuga > Florisuga fusca. Next base: position 13,890,553 of record JAAWXA010000007.1, on the reverse strand, counting down.
TACCATTATAGATCAGAAAAATGTTCTCTGAAAACAGTGGAATTCTTCTCATTTTTTTTGTTGAGAATATAATTAATGGAATACAACTGATGAAAGAAGTGTTTCACTCTTTAACTGCTTATAAGAAAGATGGATGATATAATCCTGATTGCCTGAAGGCTTATAGTCGATGTTTAAAGCAGGTGCAGCTCTGCAGAGATGCCCAGAAGTATGACTTGCTATGGCAAGCTTCAGGAAACTAGGATGTTCCATTTCATTCCAATTATACTCCAAGATACAGTGAAGAATATGAGAGGCAAGAGAGTCCAAAGAAGAGATGGAGGTTATGCTGGATCACAGCTAAGGACCAAAGTCCTTGAGGCAGTCTGAATCATATAAAAAACCTTTTTGGAAAGCAAAAGACTTTGCAAACTGAGAGGAGTGATGCAGTCTTAGCTCTTCTCTACTATTGGGCTTTCCAAGACCTGAGTGTTTCTCCACAGGCCAGCTGGGACAGCTTTGCTTCTGCCTTTTGGTTTCCTGATTTGGTGCCTTGAAGAGACTAGCAGGCTGTTTTCTATTAAAAAAAAAAATTTCTTGGTCATCAAGAAAGAGCAGGACATTAGAATCACCAATATGACATGACTGGAGTGATAGGAAACATCCACAATTGATGTTAAGCAGAGAAAATGTGAGGGTACTTGAACCTTGAGTACTGTGTTCAATTCTGGGCCCTTCATTACAAGGACACTGAGTTGCTGGAGCTCATGCACAGAAAAGTGGTGAAGCTGGTGAAGGGTCTAGAGAATAAGATTTACGAGGAAAGGCTGAGGGAACTGGGATTGTTTAGTTCAGAGAAGATGAGGATGGGGGGAGAATTTATTGCTCTCTACAGGTATCTGGAAGGAGGTTGTAGTGATGTGGATGTTGACCTCTTCTCCCAAGTAAATAACAATAGGACTAGAGGAAATGGCCTGACGCTGCACCAGGGGAGGTTTAGACTAGATATTAGGAATAATTTTTTACTGAGTAGTCAGGCAATCGAATGGGCTGCCAAAGGTGGTGGTGGAGTCACCATCCCTTGATGTATCAAAAAACCCATAAAACCTCAAAACCACGTAGCTGTTGCACTTCAGGACGTGCTGTGGTGCACATGGTGATTTTTTATTTTTTTTCCCCTTGGTGGACAGTTTGACTCGGTGATCTCGGAGTTTTTTTCCAATCATGTCATCCTGAAATTTATAGGACAAAATCAAAATAGCACTGAGCCTTTAACACTTTCAGGAAACTGAGTAATTGTGTAGGGAGAATAACTTTGCAAGTTTCTAAAATTGCTTTAGAAATCCTCAGTCCTCAGCAGGACTTAGATCACTTGGGGAGAAGAAAAGGCTATTATTAGTTAGGCATTTTACAGGATTGCCTGTGTCTTCTATTGCTTCTCACACATAAGCTTTGAAGTGTGTTACGGGGTGGTCAATATCATTGTTCCTGCTGTGCTGGAAGGCCAGATAAGCCCTTAGAATTGGTAATTTGCCTGGGGTTACCCAGAAGCACAGCAGAGGACTCCAGAGGGTCTGTTTAGTTGGTTATTTACTCTATCAGTGTTTACTGAGAAGAATCCACCTGGGAAAGTTAGCACAGTGTATTCATGTGGACAGAGATCACATCAAAGCATTTAACACTTTGAATTGACAAAGGCAAAGCAGGATCACAGGGGGATGCATTAATTTTCTTTTCATCTCACAGCAGCTTAACAGAAGAAACCCAGCTCGAAGCCAGGTGCCCTGCTTTGCTGACAAGCAGCTCACCCCCAGGCCAGGCTGGCTCAGCCAGGAGCTGTGGTCACACTTTCTCCTCCTGAGCTGACACCCTATTTTCACCTGGAGGTGAAAGAGAGAAGTGATAATATGAGATATATTCCTTCTGCACACCAGTGAAGTTCGAGGAACAGAAAACAGAAAAACTCCCTGGTGAAGGGGAATGAAATAAGAAGAGAATACCACATATTTCACATTTGGCAATTTGCACTTCGGAGTTAAACAATTTCATATGTGGCCTTTGAAAGCGTGAGGCTGCATGAATGAAGCACTTATTTCCATTATACTTTGAGCAGGCAGCTATATGTTATAAAAATTAAAAAGATCAGTTAGCCTTGGAACACTAACTCTACCCACATAAGTAGCTGACTAGCTTTCTCACAGACATGGCTGTCCCATCATCCACCCAAGGATACTGAGGGAGATGGCTCACCAAGACACTTTCCATTATCTATCAGGTATCCTGGATAACTGGGGAGGTTCCAGTTAGCTGGAGGTTGGCAAATGTGACCTCCATCTGAAAGAGCCAGAAGGATTGGGGGAATTACAGGCCTGTCAGCCTGATCTCATTGCTGGGCAAGGTTATGGAGCAGATCATCTTGAGAGCCATCACATGTCAATTGCAGGACAACAAGGCAATGAGGTGTAGTCATCATGGGTTTATGAAAGGCAGCTCCCACTTTATGAACCTCATCTCCTTCCATGACCAGCTGACCCACTCAATGGGTGAGGGAAAAGCTGTGCAAGTAGAGGGGAGAATCACCTCTCTTGATCTGCTGGCCACACTCCTCTTGATGCATCCTAGGACACAGTTGGCCTTCCGAGCTGCATGATCACACTGCACTCATGTTTACTTGTTACTTTACTTGTTAATCAACACGCTCAAGTCCTTCTCTTCAGGTCTACTCTCAACCCACACTTTACCCAGCTTGTAGTTGTGCCTGGAACTGGACCAACCCAGATGCAGGAACATGCATTTGGACTTGTTGAACCCCATGAAGTTTGCACTGGCCCATTTCTCAAGCCTGTGAAGGTCCCTCTGGATGGCATCCTTTCCCTCAAGTGAATCCACCACACCACAGAGCTTGGTGTCATCTGCAAACATTCTGAGGGTGCACTCAATGCGATTGTCCATAATAGAATACAGAATAGATAATAGAATATTTGGGTTGGAACGATCTCTAAAGATCATCTAGTCCAACCCCCCTGCAACAGGCAGGGAAATCCTCAACTAGATCAAGCTGCTCAGTGCCCTGTCAAGCCTCACCCTGAATATCTGCAGGGATGAAGCACCAGCTACCTCTCTGGGCCACCTCTTCCCTTTTTCTGCTACCCTCATGGTAAACATTTTCCTAAGACCCAATCTAAACCTACTCTTTAATTTAAAACCACTGCCCCTCATCCTATCACTACAAGCCCTGGAGTCCATCTCCAGCCTTCCTGTAGGCCACATTCAGATACTGGAAGGTCACTATTAGGTCCCTCTGGAGCTTTCTTTTCTCCAGGTTGAACAACCACAGTTCCCTAAGCCTGTCTTCGTAGAAGAGGTGTTCCAGTCCCCTTATAATTTTCGTAGCCCTCGTATGGACCTGCTCCATCAAGCCCATGTCCTTCCTGTGCTGAGGGCTCCATAGCTGGACACAGTACTCCATATTGCTGTTCAGTTTTGGGCTGCTCACTACAAGAAGGACACTGAGGTGCTGGAGTTTGTCCAAAGAGGAGCAATGAAGATGATGAAGGGTCTAGAGAACAAGTCTTCCGAGGAGTCTCTGGGGGAACCTGAGCCTCTGAGAAAAGGAGGCTGAGAGGAGACCTTATTGCTCTTTGCAACTACCTGAAAGGAGGCAAGGAGGCTGGAGCAAGGTGAGTGTCTGTTCTCCCAAGCTACAAGTGATAGAACAAGAGGAAATCTCTTAAAGTTGAACAAAGGGAGGTCTAGAGTGGATTAGGAACAATTTAATCATTGAAAGGATTGTCAGACACTGGAACAGGCTACCCAGGGAAGTGATCAAGTCAGCATCCCTGGAGATACTTAAAAGACACAAAGACATGGTAATTAGGGACATGATTTCATGCTGGACTTGGCAGTGCTACTAGGTTAACAGTTGGATTTGATTATCTTACATGTCTTTTTCAATGAAAACGATTCTTTTGTAACAAAGCTGAGGAAAAAAGGCTTAGAAATTTAAATATTATTAGGTGTGCAGGAACATAAATTTAGGGAAACTGTCAGTTTTAATTACTTTCATTTACTGAGTTCCCAGACATAAAAAATTGTATATGTTATGTTGCTAGCATAGTGAGGTATGGGGGTATGGAGACAGAGGACCATGGGGACAGAATAGGCTCATTCACCGTATTGACAGTAGGATCTGTAATGGAAGCATTTTATCTGATGTAAGAAATCCCTAATAGAAACAGCAGCTTCCCAACATCTCCCCCAAACATCCTAAGGATCATGTAGGCGTAGCTGTCAGCTCAGCAAGAGCGTACAGGTCTCTAGACACCTAAATCACATTATTATTGCAAACACCTCTGTATTCTCTGATTGAGGTTTCCTATTTTGCTTGGGAGGATTATGATGGGAGGAGGATTAAATGATAAAATGAATCATGTGAGAGAGAGGGAACGCCTACACGATGAAAGAAAGGGTGACTAGAGGAGGCCTTTTATTTCAGTGGATTGTGTGGAATAGAAAAACACAGATTTAAGGAATCATGGTGCCTGCAGCTGTGCACAAAGTTTGTGTGTTGTGCCTGTTTTGCCTATGAGGTCCAGATTTTGAATAAGAGATCCAGTTTATCCAATTTAATTATTTTTACACAAAACATGTTCATTTTAGTTTTCTGTTTGTTTGTTTATTTTGGCTCTTTTTATATACTCTATTCAGGTGAGAAATGTCCCTTTACAGTATTTGACAGTTACTTTTGTGTAACCTGAGTAAGTATGCCCAAATGCCAAATATATCCTTACAGTTAATTTTCAGTGTCCAGTTCAATCTGGTAGTTCTGTGCTCAACTGCTATTGAGGAGCAGGAGGGAACAAGCCAGGGCCTCACTGGTATCAACAACTGCACAGCACTGAAAACATCTAGCCACTTAACAGACAAATGCAAAATCTATAAAGCAGTGATGAACCACCTCTCCTGTTGTTCCTTCTGTTCTGCAAACACAAATTACATCAATCTAAATGACCAAGAAATGTGCAGGCTCTAGCAGAATGTCAGCCTTCAATTTTGTTGCATGTATGAAAAGGCAAACAGGAAACAGGAGCACAGGGACACTTTTCCCATGCCATTAATAATTTTATGGAGTTCTTTCTCAAAGCTTTTTCTTTCTTGTGTGATTCCTCTATAACATGGCCACATTTGACTTAGTAGCTGTTTTGCTAAAAAGGAATGGCAGCTACTTCACCATATCACTAACACGCTTTCAGACAGTTGTAATTTCCCTTTAATTTTGTGCTTTTTATAATTTATAGCTAAGTAACACAGAAGGAGCTACTTTGGAATTTGCTTCTAAGGCCAGATACATTCCAGAACCGAAATTTAGAAGAATTATTGACACACTGTTTATATAAATACATTGTTGTGGTTGCTTTCCTATTTAATTGGGTTGAAATTGAAGCCAACATCTGATTTGGGAGTACTTTTGTGTCAGTATAGGCTATTTTCTGACTCACTTTGCTGAGTAGACTGAGAGGGTCATTACTTGAATAGGTGAGTATAAGAGGCTACAGTTTATAAAGTATATAAAGGCTACAGTTTATCATTTTAACTGAAGAGGGAAGATGAGGAAAGTAGAATGTACATCCACATCTATCAGCTGATTTTTTTCTTTTCTAAACTCTTTTTATTTTGCAGGTGATGGAAATTAAAGGACAAATGATTCATGTGCCAGAATCAAATTCAGTTTTGTTTCTGGGTTCTCCCTGTGTGGACAAGTTGGATGAACTGATGGGCCGAGGCCTCCATCTTTCAGACATACCTATCCATGATGCTACTCGTGATGTCATACTGGTTGGGGAGCAAGCAAAGGCCCAGGATGGCTTAAAAAAACGAATGGACAAGCTGAAGGCAACACTAGAATGCACGCACCAAGCCCTAGAAGAGGAGAAAAAGAAAACAGTAGACCTCCTTATTTCTATTTTCCCTGAAGAAGTGGCTCAGCAGTTGTGGCAGGGGCAGCAGGTTCAGGCCAGGAAGTTTGATGATGTCACCATGCTCTTCTCAGACATTGTTGGCTTCACTGCCATCTGTGCACAGTGTACACCCATGCAGGTCATCAGCATGCTGAATGAACTCTACACACGGTTTGACCATCAGTGTGGATTCCTGGACATCTACAAGGTAATAGTAAGACCTAAATTAGCAAAATCTCTTTGATACTATGGTAGAAAAAAAAAGGCCCAATAGCCATCTTCCTAAATTACAGGCTTCCCCTATAAAGGCAGTATTTTTGTTTCTTGTGAAGAAAAGTAAAACTGAAATGTGGCCACTGAAAATCTAATAGTTTGATGCTGAGCTGTCATCATGGGAATATACACCTCATATTCCCATTTTCCTATGGGAACATACACCTCCAGTATTGTAGCCTGGTCTCCATTAGGTGACACACCATCTGTGGTGTTCTAAGGGTGAAAAAGTGCACAGTGGTGACCCCAGCCCAAGGTGCAGCTCCTGGAAGGCACTCAAATACTTCTTGTTTTAGCTGAAACTTGAATAGTTTAGGGTTGAGGCACTTGTCTTTCCCCTGAACGAATTCAAGTTTTCCATAATGAGCAGAGCATTAAAAAAAAAAAAGTATTTTAAGAGATTTAAACTTCCACTGGAAACCAGGAAGAGGACAGCAGATGTCCATCATTATAAATTGAATCAGTGGGATGTGGCAGTGGGGTGCTCTTCAGAAAAGGAGATATTGCATGTGTTCGTCCTGTTGCAGAGTTCATCACCTACACTTCTCTTCAGAAAAGAGGGGAGGTAGAATTTAATAAATGCAGTTAAAATATTATCTGTATATTTAGCCAGTGAAATCTACAGACAATGTTTTGTAAGTGGAATATCTAATTTTGTGATAGGAGAAGCAGAGCAGATTTCATTTTATAGCAGAATGCACTAAAAAAATGTAGTTGCAAAGTTATATATTGAATTCATTTTCTGTCTGACCCTTGCAAGCTAAATCACCAGGTTTTAAACTGTTTCAAATATTTTTTGTTGATAGGTTATAGAAAAAGTGGGTTTACAGGAGTGCTGTTTCTTTAATTTTTAGCCTCTAATACACTTTAAGGGCATCCAAATATACTAACTGCCCACCTAAATAATAATTGTGGCTTCAAAGTTACAATACATACCACAGGTAGAACTGGACATGGTATAGATGTAGGCTGGTAGGACGGTATACAAAAAAAAGATCACACTGGTCTTTATCATGAAAAATAACTTTTGTGCTCCTGAGCAAAACTTAGTTTATATTACTACTAGTTAAACTATACTACTAGTTTATATTACTAGTGCTCAGAAGACCATGTTGGGATACAATTACAATGGAAGTACAACAACAACACGTGGAAATTGTTACTCTGATATAGTCAGAAAAGATGAGATGCTTTGTCTTGACTTTTATTTATTTGATATCACTGCACTGGATCTTAAGCTATCTCTGAGAATGGGACTTGAGGAACTTCTGACTCACAGTCAGAAGCAGTATCTAGTGACCCTGTTTCACATGCTGTATCCAATATATGGGTGTAGTTAGTGATTTCCCAGGTGATTAATTTTATTTTGCTGCTTTGAGGCATTCAGGACATTTTTGGTTGAAAACTACAGTTGCAAGGGGATAGGAAATAAAGTATGTATAACTCTGTTAGCTGCTTGGAAGGAAGGTTGTCTGAGTCCTGTGAGAGTGTTTATATGTAGGTGATGAATATTGTATCATCTATACCCGGGCTTACTGCCTTTCACCTACCTTTGTGCCACTTTAGATAGAAAGATTTTACTTTACAGAAATACTGTCCTGAGCAGAGAAATAAGGTGACAGCTGCTGAGATAGGCAAGAATAAGATTTATGCATTCAGAAAAAGGGATAAATACTCCAAAAAATCAAGATCTCCATGTAATTTCATGAGCAGAGGAATAAACAAAACCTATTCTTTCATGGAAGGATGTCTTACACCACTAACACTTTTCCTCTACTGTTACTATAGCAAATTGTTTCTCAAACTCATTAGTTTTTTTCCTTCATTTCCCTATTCCCCCCATCAATGGGCAGGGCATGTTCACTGTGGCTGTTTTGGAGCTGTATGTACCTTTTTCCTTTCCTCCAAATATATATTTTTATTTTTTTAAACCAGAAGTCAAAAAAAAGTTACTGTAGGGTTAGGTGAAAATGACTCAGTTGAGCATTACAGAAAGACAAAAGTCAGACAAAGAAGCCTTTTTCTTTCCCTTGGAGAATCATGCTTAAAATAAAATGACAATTCCTTTGAAAACACACTTGCATTTTAAAATAAAAATATCTTGTGTGTTTTTATCTTTTTCATTAGATTCAGAAATATTCTGGAAGCTAAGTTTATTGCTAGGGATGATCACCACCAAAGCAACTATAATATCAGAAGTTATTATCAGGCAGTGAATTTTAGATATATAATCACCAGGATTTGTACTGACAGCCTGCCTTCTTCTGTCTTCCACTTCTGTAACTAAGCTGCAGAAATTTATCATGTGACCTGTATATACATTGAAACAAATCAGTTTTAAAATTTGCTTGTTTTTAAGCAACATGGCAAGAATAATTTGCACAAATTATAGGGTGAGTACTTCTGAATACCAATTCCACTTTCTGTAAACAGAAAATTAAGCAAAGTTTATTAAATAAATTTAATGCTGTAAATTAGTCACACAAATTTACTGCTAGAATGTTTTGATTTCAGAACCTTGATGCTTCTAACTTCAGACTCAGACAATGAACACAGTATTTGCAATTGTCTCATACTATTCATTCAGGGATGTTTACAGAGAAGTAGGTCACAAAAAAGAACAAAGATCCTCACATTTAACAAGTCAGACATAGAGACAAACGTAATGAGCTCCTGAGTACAGAATAAGAAATGCTTGGAGATGTAGAGGCAACCAGGTGAACACAATCAGGTGTTGCCAGTTCGGAGGAGGAAGGTGTGAGCTCCTGTCAAGCCCCCCTGTGCCCAATTAGGGCTGGGCCCAAGTGCGCATGAGCAGAATGGGAGACCAATAAAAGGCCAAAAAACCAGAAGACTGTTCAGCCACCTCCTCTGGCAGCTCTAGAGAAGCTCTCCCAATGTCTCTGGAAGCTCTCCTTTTATGGGACCCGCATTCTGCTCATGCGCAGTTGTGGTCAATGGGACAGAGTCTAGTTGGAGGCCTCTATCTAGTGGAGTCCCTCAGGCGTTGGTACCAAGACCAGTACTATTCAACATATTCATCAGTATGACCTGGATGAGGGAACAGAGTGAACTGTCACTCAAGTTTGCTGATGACACAAAGCTGGGAGGAGTGGCTGACACCCCAGAAGGCTGTGCTGCCATTCAGAAAGACCTAGACAGGCTGGGGAGCTGGTCAGGGAGAAATTTAATGAATTACAACAAAGGCAAGTGTCAAGTCTTGCATCTGGGAAAGAACAACCCCAGGTACCAGTATAGGTTGGGGACTGAGCTGTTGGAGAGCAGAGTAGTGGAAAGGGACCTGGGGGTGGTACTGGAAGGAAGGATGACCATGAGCCAGCCATGTGTCCTTGTGCCAAGAAGGCCAATGTTATCCTGGGCTGTATTTGAAGGGATATGGTTAGCAGGTTGAGAAAGGTACTGCTTCCCCTCTACTCTGCCCTGATGAGGCCACATCTGGAATATTGTGTCCAGTTCTGGGACCCTCATTTCCAGAAGGACAGGGAGCTGCTTGAAAGAGTCCCATGCAGAGTGACAAAGATGATTAAAAGAGTGAAAAATTTTCTTTATGAGGAAAGGCTGAGGGAGCTGTTGTCTTTAGCTTGGAGAAAAGGAGACTGAGGGGCAACCTCATTAATGTTTGTAAGTATATAAAGGGTGAATGTCAGGAGCCAGGCTCTTCTCAGTGATGTCCAATGACAGGACAATGGGCATCAGGTAGAAGCTGAAGCATTGGAGGTTCCAAGTAAACGTAAGGAAAAGCTTTTTCACTTTGAGGGTGACAGAGCCCTGGCACAGGATGCCCAATGAGACTGTGGAGTCTCCTTCTCTGGAGGCATTCAAAATCTTCCTGGACACGTTCCTACGTGACCTGCTGCAGGTGAGCCTGCTCTGGCAGAGGGAATGGACTTGATGATCTTTTGAGTTCTCTTCAAATCCCTAATGTTCTGGGATTCTGTAATATTTGCTTAAGCTGATAAACAGTTCTTTGACATTGCAACTGCCTCACTTGAGAGACAATGCCAGCCAAAACATTTTCTATTCATATGTTTGTGCAGTTCCATGCTTACCTACTTAAGTGAGAAACCATTTATGCACAATGACTTTTGTGTTTCATGATTCTTGCATGCACACCTGATGTTGACACCATGTAAACACCAAGTCTTCTAGCCTGTCTCTATTTTATCTAGTGGGAAAAAAAACCCAAACAAAAACCAAAAAGCCAACAAAAAACACAAACCCAAACCAAACCAAAATACTTTTAAAATACCACATAATTAGTTTACGTAGCAAATACTATTTTTCTCTTTTCATTTTGTAAAGAAAACAGCACTCTGAATTAAAGTGTAGATGAAAGAGTTCCTCCATATGTTGGATACTGAAAGATTTATGCTTAAGACTGCTAAGTAAGTGCTATAGAAAGAATCTTAATAAAGCTCTTCCTGCAAAATGCTCCTGAACTTGCCAACATGTAGAATTATTAAACCCACTAAAAATAAAATGTCCTCCGGCCTGGTATGAGCAATTGCTTCATAATTAGGGTCTCAGGAAAGGAGCTGGGTATTATACTAAGACAGTTTTTTTAAAAAAATAAGCTTTACCAGGTGAACAGATTTCTGAACTTCACAGGTCAACAATTGGAATCCATTCCGGCTCACATGGGAGGGATTTACCACACACTGCACTATTTGTAAAAGCAGAATACAGTGCCATAAAAGCATTGCAGAGTTGCCTTGAAACTTACGCACAAGAATTCACTGCTTAGGAGTTAATTTTAAAAAGTGGAGATGTGGAAGCTGAGAGAACCAAACACTAAGGTAGAAACTGAAGGAGATTCTTTGGTCATTTGCTGACGATCTTATTCTCAAATCCTATCTTGAAAGCTTTAAAACCCTTTTTAAAAACAGGTTTTTTAATAGTATCTCAGCGATTTTGGGAATCTGTAAATACTATTGTATCCAACATGGAGAACTGATTTCTAGCAAAAAACCCCCACAGAACTAACTATTTTAAGCTGGCAGATACTGTTCAGCTTCAAAGTTGCACAATTCATCTGTTTTTCAAAGCTTTGCTGTGAACTCTGCACTGGAAGGATGTATAGAATACTTCACACTGCAAACAGAACCAGGCTTTAATTTGGATCCACACAGCACTGAGAAAACAAACAGATTTTAAAAATGTTAGTATTCACTCTTTTTTTACAGAGACAGAAATGCAGATCTAGAAGCTACCTCAGGATCCAGTATACTTAGGCCATGCTCGGTAGAGGCTTTTCTGACCTTACACCTCCAGAGGATGAGAACACACTCCACCTCTCAGTGGAATAACCTTTCTCATTTCTCTCCAGTATGTTTTTTTGACATTTCTTTCTTTAGAATCTATATTTTAGATTAAATTACTTGTTTAAGTCTTTTTACCCAAAGTACTTCATGTCTGCCGCCTCTCCTCAGCGCTTAATAACATCCCTGACCTGCATGCCAAAATATGCATGCCAAGGTGTGGGAGTTTTTGATTAAACAGTATCTTGCAGTTGTGCTGGCAAACTGTATCTTAGCACTAGCAGCTAGTACACTGATGCAATCTTTTTCCTGGTTTAGGGGGCTTTATAAGAGCAGGAACTGCTCTGTAGAGCAGTTTCAAAGGCATGGGGTGACTTACTCATGAGAATGGTAACAGCTCACCTAAGAGCTGTCTTCGAAGAGTTTCACAACCTAAGCCTTTCTAATTTTTGGCCATAAACATGGTTTTCAGCCATTTCTCAGAAAAAGCAGGCTGATGGGAAGGCTCTTGTTTATCAAGTGATAGTCTGAGCATGGAAACAGGCAATTGAGCAAAGATACAGACATTAGGGTCCTGCTGTAGTAAATGGGCAAATGAACTAAGTTTCCAGATTTCAGCATACATCATGTCCTGGAAATTCATTTTTTCTTTTCAGTGATTATAGAAGAGTGTAGATGAGTAGCTTAGGGCAGAAAACAGATGAAAGAAAAGCCTACTGGGAGATACTAATGACTTCAAAGGTTTCTTATAGAGTTTTACTTGCAGTATCTTAATCTGAAGGCTGAACTTTGCTGTGCCCTTAGAGGGAGGGAACAATGTCTTCTTAGAGGGAAGACATTTCAGCTTTCATAAAATAAATATATAGTTGGGATACTATGCAGTTCACTCTTGCAGATGGAATGAAATATGGATAAACAGAATAATGAAAATTTTGGGAAAGCAGTCTTTACTGCAGTGCCTGAGAACTCTTCCCAGCTTCCACTTCCAGGTACCTTTGCAGACCGAATCTTGTCTTCATGCTGGGATGAGACTTAAGGAATCATCTCTTTTATAGGGTTATCTTTATATGGATTTGTGCTCCCATGGAAGTGCAGAATAAGTGTGCAGGAAGCTAAGAAGTGCTCCAGAAAGTCCAGGCTGTGGAGTACATGTGGAACCTATTCTGACTAAGAGACAGCTGGGGACATACCCTGACTTTGCTATGTGAGAAACCATTCACAGATCTTCATTAAAAAAAAAAAAAAGCTAGAAGTCATCAATTTTTTTGTTAATGTAGTCGCAGGAATCACTAAAACTTTATATTCTCCAACAAAAGATCTTCTGAGTCTGGATTTGTCTCTAAGAATAGAAAGAAAACTGACACATGGAGTGTAGAAAGCTTTCCACTAGTTCATCTGTCCATCTAGATCTGTCATCTGTCCAATCAGCACCAACTCAAGTTTTCTCTTTACAAATTTCATTGATTTTTGTTGTATTGGCACTGGAATAACTGACATCATCATTGCTGTCTCTCAATAGGGTCCATTAGAATACTTCACTGGTTAATTCAAAGCTTGACTTTCCATGACTTTTGCAAATGGATATGATAATCTTTGTCCAAAGAACTACGTATTACTCACTCCAATTGAAACAGTCAGTAACATGTGGGATTGATTGTAAGAAGCAATGGAGTATTCAAGGGTCCTTGACATTGATGCTGAGTCTCTTCACTTTTAGCTAAGAAAAATACTAACAGTATGTCATTGACCAAGAAAACTGAGGTGGTAATTTTACTGACAATCATCAGAGAAAGATAAACAAAGGCTGACATTCTGGCAGACATTAATTTGCTGGAAGATCACCAGGGAAACTGCAGTGTTTCAGCTCCAAACAATGCAATGGTGTGGCTCAACTGACTAGTAAAGTTATGTGTAACAAAATATACAGGAAAAAAAATTAAAAATTCCTTCTCAGAGTCTCTTCTCTTCTCTTCTCTTCTCTTCTCTTCTCTTCTCTTCTCTTCTCTTCTCTTCTCTTCTCCTCTCCTCTCCTCTCCTCTCCTCTTCTCCTTTCCTTTCCCTCCCCCTTTGCCTTTCCCTTTCCCTTTATCTTCCCCTTTATCTTCCCCTTTTTTCCT